>CM031947.1:6496584-6514084 GCA_018749465.1 Paracanthobrama guichenoti | reverse complement strand
ACGCTCCATGTCACGCTGCTCATTTCTACTTTATAAGAATTACAAAAAAAGTTTTAGATGAGGTTATAGCATGTCATACTGCAGAACACTGCCGTTAGTTTCACATCAAATACCTAAATACACCAAAACATGAGAGATAAATCAATTTAAAAATATACAAGAACACATAATGCCATTTCAGCAGTTTCCAACACATACAAAAATGATATAGTATATAAAGTGTTGCTGACTCTTTCAACAAGACAGATGTTCTAAATAGCCCCCTATACACTCATTCACTATTCCCTACATTACTCCACTAATATAGTCCACTCGAAGGAGTGAATGAAAACGAGTGACTGAATTCGGACACTGAGTGGCTGTCGCTTTTGCATGGTTTGTGCTTTTAGCAAACTGGCAGCTCCAGTAGTAATGAAAAGATTTATCTTAAACGCTGTCTTGGAAAAGCATGTATTTGTATATATGTATACTAGCATGTATGAACCTTAATTAAACAATTTGGAAAATTGTTTAGCAGTTTGGAAAATGCTAAACAACATCTTAAACATCTTTTGGCGAGACGCTAGAATTCATTTGGGCGGGACCATCACAGCGCATTATGGGTATTGTCTAGACGTTGAGTGTACATCGTTTGTACACTCGTTATTGTAGTGCATTGTGGGATTGAATGAGTGCACTCAATAACATCCACTATGGTTTCGGACACCACTACCAATGGCTATCCCCTCAAATAGGGGGAGATTTCAGATGTTGACGAATGTTAGTCTTCATGGCTATTTCGGTCTTATTCTGTTAGTAACCGTAAGAAATTCAAGCCCTCACCAGTGTAGTATCTTGTGAGAGGGAACGCCAGCTCAGGCCAGCACACATCGTTCCTGTCACAGTCAAACTCTGTGAAGTTAATACTGAACCTGCAGAACAGAAGATACTTCAATTCAACTTTACAGAGTTCACAAGACCGCATGACTTGCTTGGATTTGTGAAATAATGCCATATGCATGCAACAGATAAAACAAATAGAAATAAGAAAAAATATTTCTGAAATGTATAACAACATTCACAAATATGGCAATATAATTTTCTGGGATTTATTTAATTTAAAAATAAACGTATTGTTTTTATTGTACCTTTTATCAACAAAAAAAAATTAGAAATTAAAATGTAACTGTATCTATACAGTAATCATCAAACTTGATATGTATGCATTTATGACCCACCTGGATCTAGGGGGTTGTGTATTAAGAGGATTGTCAGTAAAGGTCACAGAAGAGGTCACTGGGAAATTTTGCATTAGCTCCGGGTTTACACAGGGGTTCACCCTGCCCATATCACACTCTATCCTCCATGTTTTTTCTATGAAACTGAGAATTGGAAAAAGAATAAATGCTAAACAAAATGTTCAAAACAGCATATGCATACATCAAGCTCAAACATTAATGAAAAGCTATCATGTTTGCTATCAGTAAAGTGAGATGATACGAACAATACAAGGCTGAATGAAGCGGTCTTGTACCTAATCTCCACTGCCTCGATAACAGTCTGAGGCACACCCTGCACCCTGCCCATGATGACGCTCCTCACGTGGATGTGGAGGTGGGTCGGAACAGCAGAACACTCTCCACTGCTGCCCTCTGCTGGCTGACTGGAGTTCTGCGGTGATGCTGAGATGCACAAGAGCAAGAACAGCCTTTATTCATTCATTAAAAGCAGTGACTCTCAACCAGGGGCGGAAGCCCACGAGGGGGCCTCAGCAAACTTCTAGGGGGGGGCCCAATAAATCTTAAAATCATCAAAATTATTTAAATTTAGCTATATTAACAATCTTTAAAGGGTTAGTTACCCCAAAAATTAGAATTCTGTCATTAATTACTCACCCTCATGTCGTTTCAAACCTGTAAGACCTTCATTCATCTTCGGAACACAAATTAAGATACTTTTTATGAAGTCCGAGAGCTCTCAGACCCCACATAGACAGCCATTTAATTACCACTTCCAAGACCCAGAAAGGTAACAATATTTTGTCCATATGACTCCAGTGGTTCATCCTTAAATGTTATGAAGCGATGAGAATACTTTTTGTGCACAAAAAACAAACAAAAATAACAACTTTATTCAACAATTTCTTTGCGTCTGTGTCAGTCTCCTGTGCTGTTGACGTAGTAAATACAGTACAGCGCTTCCGAGTTACGCCAGAACACCAGCTTACCATTGGCCGAAGTGGTTCACGTGAGCACCACGACGCATGCGTATGATGCTGATGCAGGATAAACTGTGCAGGAGACTGACACCGATGAGAAGAAATTGTTGAATAAAGTCGTGAGTTTTTGTTTGTTTTTTGCGCACAAAATAATTCTCATCGCTTCATTAAAGTTGCAACACTGGAGTATTTTAATGGTTTTACTATCCTTCTGGGCCTTGAAAGTGTTCATTAAATAGCAGTCTATGGAGAGGTCAGAGAGCTCTTGGATTTCATCAAAAATATCTTAATTTGTGTTTTGAAGATAAACAAAGAACTTTTGAGGGTGAGCTATTAATGACAGAAATTTCATTTTTGGGTCAACTAACCCTTTAAAGGACGGATTAACACATGGTCCAGACAAGCTGTGGGGGGATCCCCTGCTCAACGAGAAACTGGAGCGTTGCACCGCTAAACCCATATGCAATGCACCACACTGCACCGATTGTCCCACTCCCCCACCCCCACTCAACAAGAAATTGAGGGCCACCATGTCATAATCCGTCCCTGACTAGTGGTACATATCAGCTTAGACAGGAGGGCCTTTGAATATTGTCTTGGAAAATGGCCAGTCTTGCAGTCAAAAAGGTTGAGAATCACTGACTTAAAGCAGTAGTAGTAACTGTTTTAAAATGTTTTTTAGTTGGTTTTTTTTACGTTTTTGAAAGAAGCTCACCCAGGCTGAGTTTGTTTAATCAAAAGTACAGTAAAAACAGTAATATTGTGACTTTTAAAACAATGTATTCCTGTGATGGCAAAGATACAATTTCAGCAGCCATTACGCTAATCTTCAGTATTTCATGATCTTTCAGGGGGTTTCAAATGTTGTCACTACTGTTATATATGAACAGCAGTCAGAGATATCTTTCTGACATTATTTGTTTATTTTATTTAAAAGTACATTATGATAAATACTCTTAAATTCCCCAACATTTCAGCCATAAATTAATTATAAATGTTAGCTAGATTATGTTCTAGAGACGTATTTTCATACTGAAATATATAACAAAATAACACATCTAAAATTAAAACATCTAAAACATTTGATTGATGTTTTGTGCTTTCCGTTCAGGGAAAACAGTAAGCATCAATGCTCCCTGGTTTTCACAGTGTATTGTGGGACTTTTTAGGGAGCAAACGTTTCAGTGCACTGGAAGGATTTTGCCACTGAGACAATGCTTAAAATGTCTGACTGCCTGATCAGTGCACTGATTATAGAGCTGACTGAGACGCACCCTCAGAAAGCATTCTAATATGCCGATTTGCTGCTTAAGAAACATTTCTTCTTATCATCCATGTTGAAAACAGTTGCTTAATATTTTTGTGGAAACCGTGATGCATTCTTTTCAGGATTATTTGTATAGAACGCTCAAAAGAACAGCATTTATTTGAAATAGAAATCTTGTGTAACATTATAAAATGTCTTTACTGTCACTTTTGCTCAATTTAAAAGTATTAATATCTTTAAAAAAAAAAAAAGTTTTAAATTCATCCATTAAACTTTTGAATGGTAGCTGCAACTATGTAGTTTATAAGATTTGGTATATATAGACCCTAGAACAACTTGATATATTATACACATTATATGATAATAGTGCTCACTTGTAATGTTGACCCAATCCACTAGGTTCGAAAAGTTTGGTTTTCCTGTTGTAGAAACAAGTGTAGCAGTCACTAATTCAGCTAAGACAGCACGCACCGTTTCTCTGTGAAATGACATGCAAAAGAAAAACTTATGTCAAATTAAACTGTTCTATAAGAATCTATTATATTTTGTTCAAAACCCATCGGCAGTGTTACTCACCTCAACTGGCTGCACTGTGTCACATTCAGCAAACTCACAGGAATCATACAGCCTGATGTAGAGTTGATTCCGAACAGAGCTGGTCTCAGTTCAGCAGAAGAGCATAGTCCATCTCCACCTGCAGAGGACCAAAAGGATCAAAGTCATATTTTTATGTAGACCTGTATGGATAAATATGGATATGCTACACTACCTGGCTGCCACAGATTGATCTGGGCCCTCTGTATAACTTCTGTAGTAGAGTCCAAAATGCCACCAATCACTGGCCTCTTCACCAGGTAACCTGTCCAAACAATAGTAATGCATAATAAATGATTCCTGCCCGATTCTGTTTTGATAAGTTTTAAAAAGTATTCCTGAGCATCTGAAGTTGGTGTATTATGGGAGTTGCTTTAACCTGTATTGCCAGAGTTTGGTTGAGACGTTTCATTTCCATTCACAAACACTGCAGAATATCTTCTGCTCAAAGATACTAGATAGAAGGTAAGATTAAAAAAAAAAAAAAAAAAAACTGAGATGCATTCCATAAGAAAAACATGTGCAGTGAAGAGTTGTGTCATACTGTAAGAGACAACAGGAAGACAATAGTTGTGACTCACCAGGTAGAGTGATGTTTGCAGTGGTCCGTTTCACAGTAATGGCAGAGAGGCCATTCTCTCTCCAGTAAAGAGTGTAACGCAAGGACACAACGACATTATCACACTGTTGTGGCTCTAAAAAACAATTATACAAAGAAAAAGTTCCAACTTTACATATAATGTCCATCATGTCTACAATATTACTAAAAGTAACTACAAATTTTCTGTATTATTATTTGATATGTACACAACCATTTAAATGTTTGGGGTTGGTAAGATTTGTAACAATCTTTAATGAAAGAAGTCTCTTAAGCTCACCAAGACTGCATTTGATCAGATATACAGTAAAAACAGTAATACTGTAAAATATTATATTATAATGAAATTTATTCCTGTAATGCAAAGCTGAATTTTTAGCATCATCGCTCCAGGCTTCAGCATCTCATGATCCTAATATGATGATTTGCTGCTCAAGAAACATTTCTTATTATTATCAATGGTGAAACCAGTTGTGCAAAAGAACAATATGTATTTGAAATGTAAATCTTTTGAAACATTATAATGTCTTTAATGCTGAATTAAAGTATTAATTTATTTTTAAATAATTTACTGACCCAAACTTTTGAATGCTAGTGTACATTTTTTATATTTAATACTATATTAATAATCAAAATCACAATATACTAGTTTTTAATATTTAATATTAGGACAACTTCAACATATAGTTACTATTTAAATATATATAACTGCTGAAAACATTAATGCAACTAACCAGATATGGGCTCAATAGAATTTGACAGAAATAATCTAAGGTCATCGGCTACTTCATCCACAACGCTGACTGTGACCACATCTGGAAAGAGTGCAAACATATGAACATATGCATATTTGCATGCATACTCAGAAAGACAGCTTGATCAATAGATTCATAAGCTGTATTTACATATTTAAAGCATATCATTAGATATAGAGACCTTTTTATTTAAAAATAAGATAAGAATCGTTGGTACTGATAGTATGTTTGATTCAATAGTATCTACAGCATCATGCTACATATTGTATTATGTTGTAATATGTGGATTATGTTCTTGTGTTTGGTTGAGGAAATATACCTCCCCATCCATTTTTAACATCCACCCTCAGGTCATCAGATGGTGATGGACAGGACTGCAGCCTCCTCACACACTGAGACTCAAAGTTTTCCAGAAATGCCACTGGAGCATTATCTGCACACTGGCCCAGTCCGGAGTTCTGCTCAGAGGACAGATACACACATGCATGAATGCGTGCACTCATATAAACAGAATCGTACACTAGCAATGTTATCTAACCTGTGGGATGGTGAAGTATTGGTCATCCTTAGTGAATATTGGATCCCCCTGGCGGTAGTTAATGGGAGGTACAGCAGCTGTCATCGGCGGGGCTTGGAACGATGGGCTGGGCTTTGGGAAGCTGTAAAAACCCATGCAAATGTAGAAAATTAGAATGATTTCTGAAAGATCACGTGAACTGAAATTGCATAGAAGTTAATGCACCGAAAAACTTCCACTCCTTACACTGTCTGACCATTGTAGAAAAGCCCCAGAAAGGGGCTGTTGTCCGAGGGGGAGGTGACACAGAGAAAGGGGAACCAATCAGGGTCATTTTCAGAGGACTGAGCTGAGCACTGATACTCTGAAACAGGACTGAAACTTCCCCCAAATGGTCCAGGAAGACACTGAGTCACAAACAACTGCAGAACTTCTTGAGAACAGTCCTAAAAGAGGAAATATACAATCATAAATAAACTAAGAATTTATCATGCGTCCCTCTGTTGATGTTTGCATCTCAGATCAGCTTTACAAAACATCCCCTAGGAATGAACTGTAGATTTCGATAACTAACATGATTTTTAGTAAAATGTTGGATATTATTCTTATGAGGGCTGGAATTAATTGTGACACTGCAAATATTTTTTTCTTTAATGAAAGTATTAAACTACACAGTAATAGCTGCTAAGGTAGGATGGGTTATTAAAGTCACCATGAAATCAAAATTGACAATTCTTGTTTATGTTTACTGGTCTCTCACATGATACTGACCACCACATCCAACCACAAACATCCAAGCATCTAATCAATTCCCCATGGACAAAATCAAGCCCCGCCCTACATTTTTTCTTATTCAAAAAGCCATTTCACTCAGATATATATCACATTATGGATGAAAAGACTATCGCAACTTCTGTTTCAAGCCTAATTTAATGTAGGGCTTAGCAAAGGGTCAACAGCCGAATCCCATTGAAAAAGGACTGATGTATTAGAGACAGATGTTCAACTGTCTACACATGTTTACCTAATAGACTAATCTTTATTAAGCTTTAATTATTACCTGGTCACAACAGCAGCGTATGTCACACTCGCCAAGGGAAACATCACATGGGCAGCTGCCGAGAGGCTGAAACACTTGGTTGGGAATAGCTGTTTTATTTTCTGCAAAAAATCAAATATGCATTATGATATAATGCAAGAAACATTAATATATAATTTATCTAAGATTCCTCTATAAAAAAGTACTATAGTGGCACCATGGTACAAATGATGGTATCAGATGGCAAGATTACATGCATTTGGCGGACACTTTTATCTGAAGTGACTTTCATTGCATTAAAGGTATACATTTGATAATTTCATGCATTCCCTGGGAACTGAACCCAAGACCTTGGTATTATTATGCTTGAGCTGTTGCTCAAACTTACTTCTGCTAAATTAATAAATGCAAACAAAAATGTTTAAGTGACAGCAATATTAAATGAACCATGGAATTTGATGGTGGTACTTTGATGGTGCTTTATAGCCGATTTGGCTTAATTTCATAATTGATACATTTTGCAACATCAACACTGTTATTGAAATGAATTGAATCAACAATGAACCTACTCAAAGTGAATAATGACACTATTGTCTTCTGCAGAGCTGCTTATGGCTAGACTGAACATGATTTATGACCTTCACACAGTTACTGAACTGAATCAACAATGAACTGACTTGAGCTAAATAATGACACTATTGTCCACTTTAGACATTCTACTAACTATAAGTAACTTTGCAACTACATCTCAACTAACTCTAATTAATTTGCAAAAATATGTCAACTAACTCTCAGAGTATTAGTGGACTTATGTTATGGTTAGGATTAGGTTTAGTAGAATAAATTGACATTACTTACTTCTAGGGTCTGTCTAGGGACTATCAAAATAAAGTGTTAGACTTCTAATATTCTAATGACTGGTAGTTGACATATAGTTGCAAAGTTAAATATAGTTAGTAGAATGTCTATTTGTATAAATTTATATATAAATAAAGGTGACGTGACCTGACTACTAAAACACAACAATGGCAGTCACTAGGTTGTACTACAACACTTCATATTCAGCACTTCATATTCATTTCATATTCATTTCATATTCATATTCATAACATGAAAAGAGACACTAACCAGAAGGGGGTTTGCTGGGGAAGATCTGGGCATAAATATGGGTCTGTATAATGAGTGAGGCTTTTAGGGTGTCATCAGCACATGCAGACACAAGGACAGTCTCCTGGAGACAGAGCGGCTCCAGGCAGCAGTCCGGGACAGATGTTTCATTCCCACACAGCTGCAGACTGCGGTTGAGACTCAGTCGCACCAGGAATGCATTCTGATATATTGGAATTCAACAGAGAGAATATATTGGTATTCAATAATGCAAAGTTCCAGTATGGCAAGTGTTTTGCCTCATTTAAGCCAATGTATAAATGTGGACATTCCTCTTTGAAATTAATATCACACACACCACCTTACAAAATGCTGGGGTCAGCAACATTTTTATTTAAGAAATGAAAGTCCCATTCACACCAAGAACGATAACTATATAAGCATCCACACCAGCAGACGATATCATTCTGTTTATTGTAAGCTCGCACTGCAGGTTTGTCATCTGCTGCTTTAAATGCTCAAGCGCTTTAAAGCAGGATGGATTCTGATTGGCTGTCAATGATTTTATCTTTCATCAACTAGAAAAAAAAAATCGTTCTGAAAGTGATACCAACGGTATTGTTTCTTTGTGCCGTTAGCGTTGTAAGCTGTGGTGTGGACTTTGCTATTCTTTTATATTTAGAACAATTTTTAGAACTATATATTTATTGTTATATTTAATACTTTTATTCAAATCAGTATATTAGAATGATTTCTGAAGGTTCATGTGACACTGAAGACTGGAGTACTGATACTAAAAATTCAGCTTTACATCACAGAAATAAATTACATTGTAAAATAAAAATTTTATTGTAATAATATTTCAAAATACAACTTTTTTTTTACTGCATTTCTGATCAAATACATGCAGCCATTCTGAGAATAAGATACTTTTTTTTCAAAAACATTAATAAAAAATAGGTAACACTACAATAAAGTCTGATTTGTTAACATTAGTTAATGCATAATCTAACAAACTAATAATAAACATTATATAACTAGTGTTAACAGATATAACATTTGATCTTAAAATATATTAGTAAATGCTGAGATTAAGATTAATAAATGCTGTAGAAGAACTGTTCATTGTTAGTTTACAAATAATTAATGTAGTGAAGTCATTTTCACAAATGTAACCTTATTGTAAATCTTACCCACCCCAAATGTTTGAATGGTAGGGTATAATAAGGTGTTTTTCAAGTTCGGTTCTTGAGGTCTAAGAGCCTTGGGCTGTTTATGAAACCCTTCTACAAAAGAACTCAATACGTTATTTCACGTGAGGAGGAATATATGGGAAACCCAGCAGTCAAAATGTATAGCTGAGCCGCTCCTCCTGGTCACGACTGCTTGAGGCGATTCCCTTAATAATCACGATTCTAAACTCCTACAGCAAGTTTGCAGGTGATATGTGACATACGGTGTGTCACTGCAGTTTGTCAAACTTGAATGTCAGGATATTCCCATCATGTCTATTGAAGTCAAACGGATCATTCTTCCACCATGAAATTAGTCTAGTTTTCATGTAAACAATAGATATGAATGTACATACTTCAAGAAAGTCAGGTCCTTTCCATGCTATGAGCTGAAGTAATGTTTTTGAAAGGAGTCTCTTATGCTCCCCAATACTTATTTGATCAAAAAACAGTAAAAACAGTAATATTGGGAAATATTACTACAATTTAAAGTTTTCTGTTTATTTTAAAATAAACAGACATACATAAGACATACATAAACAGACATACATATGTGTGTGTGTGTGTAATATATATATATATATATATATATATATATACACACACACACACACACACACACACACACACACACACACACACACATACACACTCAGTTAAGTGAAGTCACTTAACATCACGTGACTTCACGCCAGGATAAACATCGATACACTGACATTGCACTGCACTTTCTGTTCTCATTGTTACTGTGTAACAACCTGTCATAAACCTGTTTGCACATTATACTCTTTATACATTTGTTAACCACATATTTATAAGTCTACAGTTTACTCACTGCAAAGTCTACTTCAATTATTTTATTCCACTTTATCCTTATTTGTTACCTTTTTTTTTCTCTTGACTTGATTATTTATAATTCTACAGATATAGACATATATATATATATATATAAAATTTTTTTTATACTATTTCTATTATAATTTCTTCCTTGTGTTTTTAACTGTGAATTTGCACTGTCCATGGAGCGGACCTGTTTACATTTCACTGCCGGTTGTATATTCTGTATATAACTGTGTATGTGACAAATAAAACTCTTGAATCTTGAATCTTGAACACTCACCTAAAGGATTATTAGGAACACCATACTAATACTGTGTTTGACCCCCTTTCGCCTTCAGAACTGCCTTAATTCTACGTGACATTGATTCAACAAGGTGCTAAAAGCATTCTTTAGAAATGTTGGCCCATATTGATAGGATAGCATCTTGCAGTTGATGGAGATTTGTGGGATGCACATCCAGGACACAAAGCTCCCATTCCACCACATCCCAAAGATGCTCTATTGGGTTGAGATCTGGTGACTGTGGGGGCCATTTTAGTACAGTGAACTCATTGTCATGTTCAAGAAACCAATTTGAAATGATTCGAGCTTTGTGACATGGTGCATTATCCTGCTGGAAGTAGCCATCAGAGAATGGGTACATGGTGGTCATAAAGGGATGGACATGGTCAGAAACAATGCTCAGGTAGGCCGTGGCATTTAAACGATGCCCAATTGGCACTAAGGGGCCTAAAGTGTGCCAAGAAAACATCCCCCACACCATTACACCACCACCACCAGCCTGCACAGTGGTAACAAGGCATGATGGATCCATGTTCTCAATCGGTTTAAACCAAATTCTGAATTCTACCATCTGAATGTCTCAACAGAAATCGAGACTCATCAGACCAGGCAACATTTCTCAAGTCTTCAACTGTCCAATTTTGGTGAGCTCGTGCAAATTGTAGCCTCTTTTTCCTATTTGTAGTGGAGATGAGTGGTACCCGGTGGGGTCTTCTGCTGTTGTAGCCCATCCGCCTCAAGGTTGTGCATGTTGTGGCTTCACAAATGCTTTGCTGCATACCTCGGTTGTAACGATTCAAGATTCAAGAGTTTTATTTGTCACATACACAGTTATATACAGAATATACAACCGGCAGTGAAATGTAAAGTACAACCGGCAGTGAAATGTAAAGACTCATGAGTGGTTATTTCAGTCAAAGTTGATCTTCTATCAGCTTGAATCAGTCGGCCCATTCTCCTCTGACCTCTAGCATCAACAAGGCATTTTCGCCCACAGGACTGCCGTGATACTGGATGTTTTTCCTTTTACACCATTCTTTGTAAACCCTAGAAATGGTTGTGCGTGAAAATCCCAGTAACTGAGCAGATTGTGAAATACTCAGACCGGCCCGTCTGGCACCAACAACCATGCCACGCTCAAAATTGCTTAAATCACCTTTCTTTCCCATTCTGACATTCAGTTTGGAGTTCAGGAGATTGTCTTGACCAGGACCACACCCCTAAATGCATTGAAGCAACTGCCATGTGATTGGTTGATTAGATAATTGCATTAATGAGAAATTGAACAGGTGTTCCTAATAATCCTTTAGGTGAGTGTGTAATATAAATATATATATATATTCAAATCAGAATTTTCAGCATCATTATCCTCATATTAGTCTCATGATCCTTTAGAAATCATTCTAATATGATGATTTGCTGCTCAAAAAATCATTTTGTATTATGTCTTATTATAACATTATGTTTTATTATAACAGTTGTGCTGCTAAATGTTTGATAAAATAAATAATACATTCTTTGATAAATAGAAAGTTCAGAAGCACAGATTTGAAATTTGAGATTTTGTAACATTATAAATATATTTACTGTCACTTTTGATCAATTTAATAAATCTTTGCTTAATAAAAGTGTTAATTTCTATTTAAAAAATGGTAACACTTCAGTTTAGTGTCCAGTTCTCACTATTAACTAGTTGCTTATTACAAACCCGATTCCAAAAAAGTTGGGACGCTGTACAAATTGTGAATAAAAAAGGAATGCAATAATTTACAAATCTTATAAACTTATATTTTATTCACAATATAATATAGATAACATATCAAATGTTGAAAGTGAGACATTTTGAAATGTCATGCCAAATATTGGCTCATTTTGGATTTCATGAGAGCTACACATTCCAAAAAGTTGGGACAGGCAGCAATAAGAGGCTGGAAAAGTTAAATGTACATATAAGGAACAGCTGGAGGACCAATCTGCAACTTATTAGGTCAATTGGCAACATGATTGGGTATAAAAAGAGCCTCTCAGAGTGGCAGTGTCTCTCAGAAGTCAAGGTGGGCAGAGGATCACCAATTCCCCCAATGCTGCGGCCAAAAATACTGGAGCAATATCAGAAAGGAGTTTCTCAGAGAAAAACTGCAAAGAGTTTGAAGTTATCATCATCTACAGTGCATAATATCATCCAAAGATTCAGAGAATCTGGAACAATCTCTGTGCGTCCGGAAAACCATACTGGATGCCCGTGATCTTCGGGCCTTAGACGGCACTGCATCACATACAGGAATGCTACTGTAATGGAAATCACAACATGGGCTCAGGAATACTTCCAGAAAACATTGTCGGTGAACACAATCCACGTGCCATTCGCCGCTGCCGGCTAAAACTCTATAGGTCAAAAAGAAGCCATATCTAAACATGATCCAGAAGCGCAGGCGTTTTCTCTGGGCCAAGGCTTAAAATGGACTGTGGCAAAGTGGAAAACTGTTCTGTGGTCAGACCAATCAAAATTTGAAGTTCTTTTTGGAAAACTGGGAAGTCATGTCATCCGGACTAAAGAGGACAAGGACAACCCAAGTTGTTATCAGCGCTCAGTTCAGAAGCCTGCATCTCTGATGGTATGGGGTTGCATGAGTGCGTGTGGCATGGGCAGCTTACACATCTGGAAAGGCACCATCAATGCTGAAAGGTATATCCAAGTTCTAGAACAACATATGCTCCCATCCAGACGTCGTCTCTTTCAGGGAAGACCTTGCATTTTCCAACATGACAATGCCAGACCACATACTGCATCAATTACAATATCATGGCTGCGTAGAAGAAGGATCCGGGTACTGAAATGGTCACCCATAGAAAACATTTGGCACATCATAAAGAGGAAGATGCGACAAAGAAGACCTAAGACAGTTGAGCAACTAGAAGCCTGTATTAGACAAGAATGGGACAACAATCCTATTCCTAAACTTGAGCAACTTGTCTCCTCAGTCCCCAGACGTTTGCAGACTGTTATAAAAAGAAGAGGGGATGCCACACAGTGGGAAACATGGCCTTGTCTCAACTTTTTTGAGATGTGTTGATGCCATGAAATTTAAAATCAACTTATTTTTCCCTTAAAATTATACATTTTCTCAGTTTAAACATTTGATATGTCATCTATGTTGTATTCTGAATAAAATATTGAAATTTGAAACTTCCACATCATTGCATTCTGTTTTTAACTGCGACGATGATTGACAGGGCAGTTTAAACGGTGACCGGGTGCACGTAACTAAGCGACAGAGTCCATTATAGATGACGAAGTAGTATATCCTAAAGCTTGCATACTCTTCTGCTACACACTTAAAAGTATGTACTTTTTCTTCACAAAAAGAGTTCATACTTTTAGGTTGTAGTATAAGTAGGCGAATTGAGATGCAGTACTTGTGTTTTGCAGTCTTTGTCGGTTCCTTGATTATGTCTACGTCTCCTGTTCCCCTTGATCCCAGTTGGTATGTTTTAGAGTTTGTATTTGTTATTTTTGATTATGTGTTTCTCATTTCTCATCACTAAGAAATTGCCCAAAAGATTATTATTAATCACTGGGTAAGTTCTGTAGCTCATATGCATCTCTCCACAAACTATTTCCCTGATAAGGCTAAACAGGAAAACAGTTGGGGAAATTTTAGTCATGCATAAAAACGTAATGTGTAGGTGAACACACCCTGCTTAATGACAGCTTGACTGGAATAAAAGTTAATAATACAGATTGCATTTTCCTGTTATTTCACCAGGGACTTTACAATTAAATTGCTTGCTGTGTCGATGCTTGTTAACTGTTGGAAATTGTTATATACATTTTCCATGTTGCTGATTTTGAGCAGTGGTGTATAGTAACAAAGTACAAATACTTTGTTACTGTACATAAGTACAGTTTTTTTTATACTTAACTACATATTAAAGAGAAAATGTATATTTTTACTCTGATACATTAGTCCAGACACTTTAGTTAGATTTGCAGCTGCAAAGTGCAAAAAATAACGGAAAGCAGTTTTTATATATCATAAATATTTATATATTATCATAGTGATATCCAGTTCCCAAATTAATCTTTTGATCATTTCGGTTCCTTTGAATTTGTCAAACTGATTCATGATGAGGTGGGGTTTTTTTAGTCAATACAATGAAAGTCACGGGGGTTCAGTGTTCTTTTGGACTGCTTCCACTTTCATAGTATGGGGAAAAACTTTTTTCTTTTTTTTTTTAAATATCTTCTTTAGTGTTTCCAGAAACTGAAATTCATACAGGTTTGGAACAACATGAGGGTCAGTAGTGTCTGTCTGTGTGTGTGTGTGTGTGTGTGTGTGTGTGTGTGTGTGTGTGTGTGTGTGTGTGTGTGTGTGTGTGTGTGTGTGTGTGTGTGTGTGTGTGTGTGTCTGTGTGTGTGTCTGTGTGTGTGTGTGTGTGTGTGTGTGTGTGTGTGTGTGTGTGTGTGTGTGTGTGTGTGTGTGTGTGTGTGTGTGTGTGTGTGTGTGTGTGTGTGTGTGTGTGTGTGTGTGTGTGTGTGTGTGTGTGTGTGTGTGTGTGTGTGTGTGTGTGTGTGTGTGTGTGTGTGTGTGTGTGTGTGTGTGTGTGTGTGTGTGTGTCTGTGTGTGTGTGTGTGTGTGTGTGTGTGTGTGTGTGTGTGTGTGTGTGTGTGTGTGTGTGTGTGTGGACAATCCCCTTTAATAACTTTTACATACCCTAACACAAAATCTCAGTTAGGTTGCCATCGTTACAAAATGTACCTGTACATTTAATACTTAAGTATTTATAATATCAGTTACTTTAATACTTTTACTTGAGTACTTTTCTTATGAGCAAGTTTAACTTTTACTTGAGTCAATTTCCATAACAGTATCTGTAGATTTACTGAAGTATATACAACACTGATTTGGAGTAACTTCTAAACAGAATGAAGACGGAGATTTATTAAACAGTATTACCCTTCTATATTCTGCATAAACATACAGTTATTTGGCAGAATCAACTTACCTTCCCAATTAATTCATATGAAAGATTCCACTGTGTTTGATAAACCGGAATACAAGATGGCGATGGGATGCTACCTAAAGTAGTGAAAACATTTGTTGAAGTTCAAATATTACAGTATGCATGGGTAACAATTTACAATAAGGTTCCATTTGTTAGCGTTATTTAATTCATTAGTTAACTTGAACTAACAATACTTCTAAATGTATTGCTGCTTGTTAGTTATAGGGATAGTTCACCCAAAAATGTAAGAACTAGGAAATTCATACAGGTTTACAACAACTTGAGGGTGAGTAAATGATGACAGAATTTAAATTTTTGGGTGAACTATCCCTTTAATTCATGAACTAAAATTAGCTAATGGAAACTTACTGTAAGGTGTTACCTATGTGTGTAGTTGTTATACGTTAGGTGTTTGAATAGAAATGTAGTGGTAATTGTCTACCTGTTGCATTTGAGGATGAAACAGCACTGAGGCTGAAGGAAATGCCAGACACGTTTCCAACCAGAAATGATGATACCCTTGGACCAGATGCCAGAATAAACGCAGGCTGAAATACTGAAATAATCATAATCATTCATATCTTCCCTATTAATTCCAGATGACTGGTATATATATATATATATATATATATATATATATATATATATATATATATATATATATATATATATATATATATATATATATATATATATATGCATGCAACGCAAGCTTGAATGTTACAAAACGTATAATATATGAATATATACAAAACGCAATCTTGCATTTCTCCATGGCAACAACATGTTTGCTCGCATTTATCCAGCTAGCTGGCTTAGTTTTTATGTTTCTTACTGATATTTCATTTGTTCAAAGCTCACTTACCAACATTACAAATAGTTCCGTCATTTAAGAGCATTATAATTATACACATAAAGTGAAATACGACGTGAGAGGCTGAAAATCGTGTCATACTGTAGCGTTGGTATGATTAGCCCTCTTCTTCGTGTGTTCTTTCCTCTTCTTGAAGAGATCAGATCAGCTCATTAGCGCCGCTCAGTGGCGTTTAGCGCAACTGTGCGTGTGCTTGGGGAAATAATGGCAGACACAATCTCATTCTCAACAGAAGCAAAATCCCCATACACTAAATAATGTCTTTATGGACTGCAAAACAAAAGCTGTATTTTAGGGACAGGGTTAGTCTACAATGATTGTAATTCACTTTATTTAAGGACTCAATAAAAAGACATATCAGGATATAAATGTGTATAATGACATGGGTATGAATAGGTATTACAAGGAGAGGGTGACTTATGAGGACATTACCCATGTCCCCATTTTTCAAAAGGCTTATAAATCATACAGAATAAGGTTTTTTGTGAGAAAGTAAAAATGTGATGGGTAGGTTTAGGGGTAGGGGCAGTGTAGGGGGCTAGAAAATACGGTTTGTACGGTATAAAAACCATTGCGCCTATGGAATGTCCCCACAATTCACAAAAACAAACGTATGTGTGTGTGTGTGTGTGTGTGTGTGTGTGTGTGTGTGTGTGTGTGTGTGTGTGTGTGTGTGTGTGTGTGTGTGTGTGTGTGTGTGTGTGTGTGTGTGTGCGCATTTCAAGTTCACTTGGTTACAAAATTGCTGAAAATTGCATCCATAAAATTTCAGTTTATAAATGTTGAAGTTGTATTAGGGTGCATTCATATGCATTCAGTGCTGGGTAGATTATTTACAAATGATTTTGCACCATATTGATACATGTATATACATTCCATTCTTTGTTATCAACAACATTAAGTGCATTACAGTTTTTTCCAATTGCTAACACACTAAAATGACATGCACAGCACAATTATTTGGCCAGCCTGGCCAGACACCTCATTGGTCACTTCAATTAACACTTCAATCAGGATGTAAGCACTATGAAAAGACCACAGGTGAGCACCTTTTTTACAACAACAATGGAAGACGTTGCAGAGAGAGGTAGAGGGAGAGGAAGAGGGAGGAAGAGGAAGAGGAAGAGGGAGAGGGAGGGAGGGAGAGGGAGAAGGAGAAGGAGAGGGAGGAAAAAAGAGGGAGAGGCAGA
>CM031947.1:5041584-5056584 GCA_018749465.1 Paracanthobrama guichenoti | reverse complement strand
CCAATTGCTTTGGCTTGTCACGAGCTGCTATGTCTCGTCCAGTTACGCATGTTTCTCAACTCGTTAATGCGCCCTCATGAAGGGATGCGCGAGCTTGGGCATCTGAATAGGTTTATGCAGGGTAGTTTGGATAGTAGTTCCCTACCGGAGAAGACGAGACTCTTCCCGTTGTTGATGCAGAGAGAAGATTTAAGTATTTGAAAATGTTTTACATTTTGGGGAGTCATAATGAAGGGGGTTAAAATATACGCACTGTGTCCATCGGAGTTGTTTCAGCTGCGGTCTTGTCTACTTATTTGCATATTGTGTTTGGGGGAGTGGTCATTGGCTTTTACACCTGAATATTTAATTACGTAGGCCTGGACATGAATGGGGGCTTATGAGGATTGCAAATAGTTATTGTTGGTAATTGATAGTTTCGCGTACAGTTCTGTTGGCGTTTGATTTCATCTACAGTATTATAATGGTTATCAAATGTGCAATGTGTGTATTTGAGCACATTCAGTACCAGTATCTGAAGAAAGGGACTCTGATCTTACATCTGTAGAGCGTTTTCTTATTTGCATCCTGTGCAAGTGAATAAATTCTACTTGAAAAATCAGGTTGAAGTTTGGGTTTATGTAAAAATATTAATCGTGTGTGCATTTCTGTAAAGTAGAATTAGCATGATGTGGATGGATATGCTGACTTAAGTCATTAGAACTGAGCTTATAGAACTAAAAATGAGTGTGTTCAGCTCATAATATATCTGTTATGTAGCTAAATCAAATGAATTCACTTATTGCATGAATAGTAAAATCAAAAAGCCATTTTATTTCAGTGTAATATTCTGTAGTTTTCCCTTGCATTCATTGACAAATACGTCGAGGGGATCCCACATTTACTAACTTTATTCCATTACTTTATCAGTATTATGTGTCACATTTAGTTTGCATTCTACACCAGACATTAATTCAGAAAGATGCTGAAATCAAGAACATAAAGACTTGAGTTGAGTTCATCTTCCTGTTTTGCTGTTTTCAACCCAAAGAGGACAGCAGAGCTTTATCAGGGCACTGTAGAAAATGGTTGCAACTCATTTGTTCTGCATTATCCACGGTCTAATTAGGATTTAACAAAGAACTTGATGATGCTTGTTGTGCTTGCACCTGTGAGTTCGTGAGCAGATCTAACTAAAGATCACATCACAGGAAGCTCTGGGAGGTGGTGAAAAGCAGCAGTGCTCCACCCTATACAGCAGTGACTAAATCCGTAAAGCTCAAAGGATGGAAGCTGCTCACTGCACTACTCTCGTCCGGCAAGCGCAATGCACTCTAGTTTCATCCTTTGCCACAATGCAAAAGGTGGTGCATTAATTAAAGTAAAAAAGGTTTCAGTGCAGCGTTTCATCCATCTTGTGTGTTTCCTCACAGTGTGCTTTCTCACAGGAGTTGTGATGTTGTTTATGATGCCAGATGGATACGTACTTCTCACTGTTTAGACCCATTGGGTATCCGTGGCCCCTCCCGTCTAGCGGCGCTAACCTGATTGAACCGAAAACACATTAAATATTCCATCATAGAGAGACGGAGAGCGTTAAGGATGAGAAAGAGGGGTAGTCTAGTCGCGCAGATGGTTTTGCTGGGGTGGAGAGAGGGAAGAGGAGAAGAAAATGAATAAGATGTCTTAATTTCGTACTGCGTTGTGTGATGGTATTGATATTTGGATGATTTGTTTTTGCTGTGAATCCTGTAATCAAAGCAAGAGCTGAGTTGAGTGGTGACAGCCCACTCGAAAAGCTTTTCCTCTCATTCTCTTTGTCTGATCTGTGCCACTTTTAAGCAACTATACACCTAATATGATTCATTTTATTGAGTGAACATTAGTATAGTTTAAATGATCTCTAACTTGCTTGAAGAAAAAAAAAAACTTATTGTACTTTATTAATATTTATTTTGTTTTTATATTGTAATGTACATTGCTAGATCTTATGTGCACATCTATCTTCAGTTTGCACGTTGGTGTTGAGCATCGGCAGAATATTAAATTATATACATTTAATTAAAAATATCTGACTAGTCAAAGAAATAATTGATCAATTAATCAAAAATATTCATTAGTTGATGCCCAAGTTCCTGATGACTGTCAATCTCCAAAATAAAGACATAAACGTCATAAACGGACAAAAAAAAAACAACTTTCTCCTAAAACTTGCACATTTAATTTACACTTGCTTTCAAATTAAAATATGGCACATTTCAATATCATTAACACCAATGCCAGTGATTCTCGCCTGAAGGGGAATTGAGATTTGAGAGCTGCAGGATTGGGGAAGATCTAGTACATAATGACAGAATTTTACATTTTAAGCAAGTTTAAAGAATGTGCATATATTTGCGTTGTAATCGTTCTGTAAAGTAGGTGGGAAATCATGCAAATCAACACCAAAGACAAAAGCAGAAACCTGGTGAACATGGCTATAGAAAGTGCAAGCAGTAGGCATGGTTAACAGAGATGTGTGTTTAAGCTTGCAGCCATTGGCTCTCCAGTTCTGTTTGTGTTTTGAGCCAATGTCTGAATAGCGTTTTTCTCCAAGAGGTTTTTGCTTCATTTTCAGAAAGGCAGTTGTAAACATTCCATTTCCTCCGAGTCAGTCGAGAAACGTATTTAAAGTGCGGAAAACATTTCAGCCTGCAGCTCTCCAGCAGAAAAGCTAATTCATTGTGGTGAGCTTTTAGAAGAAGGCTTTGTCTCATAACTTTCCTTCAGACTGTCACTCTCAACAAGACCCTCTTCAGAACCATCCATATTTACACAGACGGCAAACAAGCCATTTCCACTCCAGTCTCCTATTATCCAACCAAATGATGAGGATGATCAGAATACATGGCAGACTCGCAGAGAGCTCTCTGTTGGAGGGAGGCTCATTCTGCTGAGAGGTCTCTCTGATACAGAGCTTCATCTGCTACTCGCAGGTGTGGAAAAAAGAGGATCAGCTGTTATGAAGTCGCATGGGTTGCCATAGGATGAATCAGGCTAGCTGTGGTCTGGATAGTGCTTGGATTTCAAACATCACGATAGGGCTTGGTGATATTTTTTTCAATTGTGTGCAGTGACGTGTGCGTTTGTCGAGAGATTTAATATTGAAAGAATCAGTCAACCAATCGAGTTGGCCTGGTATTGCACTGGATTTTTTTAACTCATTTATACTGTGTAGTTTGAATCAGTGTTATTTATTTAATTAAATCAATTTTTAATACATTTTGCATTATTTTTATTTAAATTAATTTATATTTCTTACTTCATTTTTTTGTATTTGTTTTAACACAAGAAAAAAATCATAAAATAGTCAAATAATCAGTTACTCCCTAACTAATCAATTAATAAAAAATATTCATTAGTTGATGTCTAAGCTCCTGATGACTGTCAAGCTCCAAAATAAAGACAAAAAACTCCATAAAGTCATAAACTGACAAGAAAACTGGAGAAATTACATATAATATTATGCTTATATTTACTATACTTTATATACAGTATTTACTATGCATTTTTACGTTTATTCCAAAATAATAACTAAAGGCAGTAACAATTTATATTATTAGTGAACTAATGTTCAGCTTTTCTTTTAATAGTCAACTTCTATTCAGCAGTCTTCAAGCTTGTAAACACTGTCCACAGACACAAAGATGTACTCACTAAAAACCCCCACACTCATCATGCTTTCAGGCCAAGTTTGATTTTGACTCAAGATAAAGCGGTGATATCTAAGTGGGGGAGTTGTTTACTTTCCATTAACGCCATCATTGTCTTCATTCAGTCCTATTCAAGAATGCACACGAAAACAAAAGGCGGGATTTATCACACGAACCATTCATATCCAATCATAACTGATCATATCCAATCATCGCGTCGTGGAGACATTGCCTCCTGCATGCATTAGGGGGTCTGTTAAAAGTCAGTGGGTTTAGGACTCGTATATGCATAGGCTCATTGATGCATGTGGGGAGTGAAGGCTTGCCCGTGTGGTCCGATCAAACAGACGAGCTACTGTAGCTCAAATAGCTCAAGAAGTTAATGCTGGTTCTGATAGAAAGGTGTCAGAATACACAGTGTATCACAGTTTGTTGTGTATGGGGCTGCATAGCTTACCTGGAGAACACATGGCACCAGGATGCACTATGGGAAGAAGGCAAACCGGCGGAGGCAGTGTGATGCTTTGGGCAATGTTCTGCTGGGAAACCTTGGGTCCTGCCATCCATGTGGATGTTACTTTGACACGTACCACCTACCTAAGCATTGTTGCAAAAATGTTTCAGGAATGGTTTGAGGAGCACAACAGCGAGTTTGAGGCTTTTACCGGCCCTCCAAATTCCCCAGATCTCAATCCAATCAAGCATCTGTGGGATGTGCTGAACAAACAAGTCAGGTCCATGCCATCTGTGTGTGTGTGTGTGTATATGTATATATGTATGTATGTGTATATATATGTGTATTTGTGTGTGTATGTATATATATATATATATATATATATATATATATATACATTCACCTAAAGGATTATTAGGAACACCATACTAATACTGTGTTTGACCCCCTTTCGCCTTCAGAACTGCCTTAATTCTACGTGGCATTGATTCAACAAGGTACTCAAAGTATTCTTTAGAAATGTTGGCCCATATTGATAGGACAGCATCTTGCAGTTGATGGAAATTTGTGGGATGCACATCCAGGGCACGAAGCTCGCGTTCCACCACATCCCAAAGATGCTTTTTGATGCCCAAGGATGCCCAAATTCTGACTCTACTATCTGAATGTCTCAGCAGAAATCGAGACTCATCAGACCAGGCAACATTTTTCCAGTCTTCAACTGTCCAATTTTGGTGAGCTTGTGCAAATTGTAGCCTCTTTTTCCTATTTGTAGTGGAGATGAGTGGAACCCGGTGGGGTCTTCTGCTGTTGTAGCCCATCCGCCTCAAGGTTGTGCGTGTTGTGGCTTCACAAATGCTTTGCTGCATACCTCGGTTGTAACAAGTGGTTATTTCAGTCAAAGTTGCTCTTCTATCAGCTTGAATCAGTTGGCCCATTCTCCTCTGACCTCTAGCATCAACAAGGCATTTTCTCCCACAGGACTGCCGCATACTGGATGTTTTTCCCTTTTCACACCATTCTTTGTAAACCCTAGAAATGGTTGTGCATGAAAATCCCAGTAACTGAGCAGATTGTGAAATACTCAGACCGGCCCGTCTGGCACCAACAACCATGCCACGCTCAAAATTGCTTAAATCACCTTTCTTTCCCATTCTGACATTCAGTTTGGAGTTCAGGAGATTGTCTTGACCAGGACCACACCCCTAAATGCATTGAAGCAACTGCCATGTGATTGGTTGATTAGCTAATTGCATTAATGAGAAATTGAACAGGTGTTCCTAATAATCCTTTAGGTGAGTGTGTATATATATATCTGCAAAATGTACGTGCAAATTATATGTGCAAAAAGTACCAGTTGTTTTTCAAGAGAGTTTGAAAGGCAAAAAATTGGTTCTTGCACAGAAAACAGCTTAATGCTCCTGCTGTGTATTTTAGTGAAGTTATCAAGGTCATTTGGTCTTTCCGTGTTTCTGCCAAATAGCCTTCTGAGTGACAGCTGACCTCAAACTGGCTGCTAAAAATTGCGTTTAATGTGCAGAAGCATGCTGTTTCAAGGTATAATCAAGATTATTTCACGATTTCAGTTTACTGTGGATACAAAAAGACAAATCAACCTGTTTCTTTGACACTGACAGCAATATAATGCAGTCTAATTCTAATTATTATTGCTCTTGTAAGTGTAAACCTGGTTTGCTCAGTCATTTGTTGAGATGGCAGCATTATCAGCATCAACAAAAGGAGTGACTGGAAAACCCCACCTTACTGAATAGATGGGAAGCATCAATGATTCATTAAAGATTTAAAGAATGGGGAATACATTGATTGTATATATTCATGTAGAACAACAACAACAGCAGCAGCTGTAAGAATAAACAACATGTTAATATCACCAAACATAAAAACAATATGTATGCCTTTCACTTTGGGAACTTCCTGAAGGAAATAAGATATCTTCTCTTAAAAGTAAGATCAAATAGACTTTTGCTCCTGTGTCTCAGATTTAGTTCTCAATATCTCAACAGTATCTCAAAAAAATTAGATATGATTTAAATGAGATTTCAACGTGACGTCAACTTGATTTTATAGCATGTGTTAACAATTGACTCATTTGTGTCTATTTTTTATTTCTTTTTAGGATTTCAGGAGAAGCATTGTTGATACTTAATGGAATTCTCAAAATATGTTTAACTCAAGTCTCATGAGCTATGAAAGAGCAACCTTAGAGCAATTTTCGTGTGGGTTTGTCCTTGACACATTATGTAATTGTATGGATTCCAAGATGATGGAAACGCATTGAAGAATATAATAAGAATACTGAAAATACCAGCTTCCTCTATCTTGTGGGCTTCAAACTGTCAAAGCAGTATGTGGCTGATGCTGCGTTATGCAACATTTGTGGATTCAATTTTGCACTCAAAAATTAATAAATAAATGGCATATAGTGGGAAAAGTATTGCAGGCATGGTGAGAAACTCAATAGACGCTCATCAAATCCCTCTAAATGAAGTGAATCCACTGCAATAGGTTCATTTATTCAGGTAATCTCACATACTATTGCATCAGACAAGCTCTGTGTTCAACCGAATGACCAGACCGCATCAATCGAGTGACCTTTAGAGATGCAGTTTAATGATGCTTTGCAGCCTTTCATCGACACAGGATGTCTTGCGAATGACAAAATGAAGACATTGTTAAATTTGAAGTTATATTTAGCAAAATAAGCTTAACAGTCATAGTTGAAGGGATGAAATTGTTACCAGCTGACATCTCATTTTTGGCAGTATTTGACTATTAAAATGCTTTGAGCTATAGCGTGGAATGAAGCTGTGTGATTTCAATTTGAAATTGGGGAGGAATTACCATCGTTTTGAACCATCATGACACCATTTTTTGTAAATCCATTGTGTAGTTTTTAATATCAGAGTTCCAAACATTATTATTCTGTGTAAAAATGTATTTTATATTTCCTACATTATAGGGAAGTATGATCAGTCACAGTATGTGTAATTTTATACCATTTTATATGTACCTGTATATACACACACGCACACACACGCACACACACACACACACACACACACACACACACACACACACACACACACACGGCTGATATAAAATGGTATAAAATTGCACATACTGTTTATTTGATCATACATACAGTAAAAAGTAAAAACAGTAATACTTTATTATTATTATTACAATTTAAAATAATTGTTTGATATAATATATTTTAAAATCTGAACTTTAAGCATCATTACTCCAGTCTTCAGTGTCACATGATCCTTCAGAAATCATTCTAATATGATGATTTACTGCTCAAGAATGATTTCGTATTATCAGTTGAAAACCGTTGTGCTGCTTATTATTTTTGTGGGAAAATTAGCATATTAAAATGATTTCTGAAGGATCATGTGGGAAGCTTGAAAAAAGGTAATTGCGACTTTTTATCTTACATTTCTGACTTATTTTCTCAGAAATGCATGATATGCATGATATAAATTTGCACTTGCGAGTTATAAAGTCAGAATTTTGAGATATAAACTCGCAATTCTGACTTTTTTTCTCAGAATTGCAAGCTTATACCTCGCAATTCTGAGAAAAGAAGTTAGAACTGTGAGATGAATTCAATAAAATAATGTGTAATAAATATGACAAGAACTCTCTAAGTACACAATACCAATTTTTGGGTCAACCAATGACCAATAAGTGCTTCATTTTGTTCAGTCTGTGGTGTCAAAGGTCGCATTAGTAATTAAAGAAAAAACACTTAAGCAAAACATGGTCAAGTCAAAGTGTCTGAATAATTTTGGTCCCAAACTTTTATCAATTTTACTGGTAGTCCAATGTATGAAGAATCTTTGGGTATAATGTCACAGTTTACTTTATTTTGCTATCCTCACCAAAAAAATTGGGACACTGTACAAATTGTGAATAAAAAGGAAAACAATAATTTACAAATTTCATAAACTTATATTTTATTCACAATAGAATATAGATAACATATAAAATGTTGAAAGTGAGACATTTTGAAATGTCATGCCAAATATTGGCTCATTTTGGATTTCATGAGAGCTACACATTCCAAAAAAGTTGGGACAGGTAGCAATAAGAGGCCGGAAAAGTTAAATGTACATATAAGGAACAGCTGGAGGACCAATTTGCAACTTATTAGGTCAATTGGCAACATGATTGGGTATAAAAAGAGCCTCTCAGAGTGGCAGTGTCTCTCAGAAGTCAAGATGGGCAGAGGATCACCAATTCCCCCAATGCTGCGGCCAAAAATACTGGAGCAATATCAGAAAGGAGTTTCTCAGAGAAAAACTGCAAAGAGTTTGTAGTTATCATCATCTACAGTGCATAATATCATCCAAAGATTCAGAGAATCTGGAACAATCTCTGTGCGTAGGGTCAAGGCCGGAAAACCATACTGGATGCCCGTGATCTTCGGGCCTTAGACGGCACTGCATCACATACAGGAATGCTACTGTAATGGAAATCACAACATGGGCTCAGGAATACTTCCAGAAAACATTGTTGGTGAACACAATCCACTGTGCCATTCGCCGTTGCCGGCTAAAACTCTATAGGTCAAAAAAGAAGCCATATCTAAACATGATCCAGAAGCGCAGGCGTTTTCTCTGGGCCAAGGCTCATTTAAAATGGACAAAGTGGAAAACTGTTCTGTGGTCAGACCAATCAAAATTTGAAGTTCTTTTTGGAAAACTGGGACGCCATGTCATCCGGACTAAAGAGGACAAGGACAACCCAAGTTGTTCTCAGCGCTCAGTTCAGAAGCCTGCATCTCTGATGGGATGGGGTTGCATGAGTGCGTGTGGCATGGGCAGCTTACACATCTGGAAAGGCACCGTCAATGCTGAAAGGTATATCCAAGTTCTAGAACAACATATGCTCCCATCCAGACGTTGTCTCTTTCAGGGAAGACCTTGCATTTTCCAACATGACAATGCCAGACCACATACTGCATCAATTACAACATCATGGCTGCGTAGAAGAAGGATCCGGGCACTGAAATGGCCAGCCTGCAGTCCAGATCTTTCACTCATAGAAAACATTTGGCGCATCATAAAGAGGAAGATGCGACAAAGAAGACCTAAGACAGCTGAGCAACTAGAAGCCTGTATTAGACAAGAATGGGACAACATTCCTATTCCTAAACTTGAGCAACTTGTCTCCTCAGTCCCCAGACGTTTGCAGACTGTTAGAAAAAGAAGAGGGGATGCCACACAGTGGGAAACATGGCCTTGTCCCAACTTTTTTGAGATGTGTTGATGCCATGGAATTTAAAATCAACTTATTTTTCCCTTAAAATGATACATTTTCTCAGTTTAAACATTTGATATGTCATCTATGTTCTGAATAAAATACTGAAATTTGAAACTTCCACATCATTGCATTCTGTTTTATTCACAATTTGTACAGTGTCCCAACTTTTTTGGAATCGGGTTTGTATAGTGTCCTGCACCCACTAGTAAAAAATTATATCTGGTGTATGAATAATTTTTGGTTTGACTGTATATCTCGCAATTCTGACATTATAACTCACAATTGCGAGTTTATATCATGCAATTCTGAGAAAAAGTCTGAATTATGAGATAAAAAGTCATAATTATCTTTTGTATTTTTTTTTCAGTGGCAGAAACAAGCTTCCATATAATTCACATAATGTAGACAGAAAATTATTTTGTTAGTTCTCACTGTAACTTTTTGTTTGAATGAAAAACTATTGTAAACATCATCAGTAATGCACAAACTAGGTCACAAGATGAGGAATCATGTACTTCGCTGTCATCTGTAACATAACGACTACGCCTGCATACTGATAATTGCATAAATACATCTAGCACATTATAAATGGTAAAGCAAAATTGGCACATTTCCTCCATTACATGCCATATACGCTGTATACATCACACCGTCCAGCTCTGTTAATTAGTGCTGCTCCTGGGCAGGTACATTTGATCAACAACTTTTGTCTTCCTTAAATTCTGCATAAATGATCATATGTAAATGTATTTCAGATATTGCCTGGGAGGAGGATCTAATTGCAGTGAACATGGTGCCTTGAAACTTAGTGTAATTGACAAGAGGTGGACATGCAGTAAAGCATCCCTCTGAGGATTAACTCTGACTCTATCTCCAGACAAACACCACTTTCTCCCTTTCAAAGCAAACATGGAAAGCTTTAAGCTAACAAGGGAGCCTGTGCTTCTCTTTTAAGCTGCAGTAGCCATTCTCTTTTCTTAGGAAAAAAAATTAATAGTGATTCAACCTCTCTTTTTCTTCTCATTACAAAACTCGAATATGAATGCTACAGCTAGCAACCATTTTTAGCTGAACACGCCCATGGTAATGAAACATTTATCCTTTAATCTGGAGAGGAGAGGTCTCTGTAAGGAGCTGAATAGAGCTCATGATGGATGAGCTGGTAAATAGTTAATTAGACAGAGCACAGGACGACCTTAAATTAGGTGCATGACTGGAGCTTTTGTCTGGACTATAAGTCAGTGTCGTCCCTCCTTCTCTCGCCCGTCTCACCATTTTAATCTTTGTGTGTCTTTGTTTGGTCCTCTCCAGCCACCTTTACACTCTATTTCTCTCTGTTCGCTGTCACTTTTTCTCTTCATCACTCCGGCAACCATGATTTTTTTCAGACCTTTAACACCACAGATCCATTAGTGACAATCTTTTAGCATCTCTTTTAGAAATCAGCACAATTAGATTGTGAGAGCCACAATGATTTGGATTCAGACTCTGGACAGATGGTCGTTATGATATAGATTTATTTGTCTGGTTTTGAGCATTGGTGTGAAATCAAATAGAATTAGAGAACCGCAGTGTGTGTACATTTTATATTTTTCTAGTCAAAACAAAACTGACTTATAAATAACCCACTAGATAATGGGTACAGTGGAACTTTAACAACAGTGTTTAAATACACTATATTGCCAAAAGTTTTGGGATGCCTGCCTTTACATACACATGAACATTAATGACATCCCATTCTTAATCCGTAGGGTTTAATATGGAGTTGGCAACACCCTTTGCAGCTATAACAGCTTCAACTCTTCTGGGAAGGCTTTCCACAAGGTTTAGGAGTGTGTTTATGGGAATTTTTGACCATTCTTCTAGAAGCGCATTTGTGAGGTTAGGTTGGACGAGAAGGCCTGGCTCGCAGTCTCCACTCTAATTCATCCCAAAGGTGTTCTATCGGGTTGAGGTCAGGACTCTATGCAGGCCAGTCAAATTCCTCCACACCAAACTCATCCATGTCTTTATGGACCTTGCTTTGTGCACTGGTGTGCAATCATTTTGGAACAGGAAGGGAACATCCCCAAACTGTTCCCACAGAGTTGGGAGCATGAAATTGTCCAAAATGTCTTGGTATGCTGAAGCATTAAGAGTTCCTTTCACTGGAACTAAGGGGCCAAGCCCAACCCCTGAAAAACAACCCCACACCATAATCCCCCCTCCACCAAACTTTACATTTGGCACAGTGCAGTCAGGCAAATGCCGATCTCGTGGCAACCGCCAAACTCAGACTTATCCATCAGATTTCCAGACAGAGAAGCGTGATTTGTCACTCTAGAGAACACGTCTCCACTGCTCTAGAGTCCAGTGGCGGCATGCTTTTCACCACTACATCCGACACTTTGCATTGCACTTCGTGATGTAAGGCTTAGATGGAGCTGCTCGGCCATGGAAACCCATTCCATGAAGCTCTCTACACATTGTTCTTGAGCTAATCTGAAGGCCACACAAAGTTTTGAGTCTGTAGCTTTTGACTCTGCAGAAAGTTGGCGACTTCTGTGCACTGTTCGCCTCAGCATGCGCTGACCTCACTCTGTGATTTTACGCCTATATCATTCTCTATAGGGCACAGCTGATTGGTTCCTGCTGTATCAGTAGCTAATGAGCTCACTGCTCAACCTTCAAATACTGGTTGACATTTTCTGTAGCTTTTGCAACACACTTTCAGAAACCCTCCACATTCCCCAGCTCCACCTGTATAGATCTTCTACTCATGTACACTCTATTGTACAGCAGCAGCATGTCTTACTTGCTCACAGCAGCGTGTCGTGTATGGCAGTAGCAAGTCCCGTACTTGCTCTGCAGCAGCAATAATCAGATCAATAGCAGATCAAACATATTAACATTGTCATATATATTACCATGCCAAACGCTCAGAGATTTGTCATGACAGAAATATATTAATCTGTACCTCAAGGATGCGATAGAGATAAGGCACAGTCAAACACCGTATCGTTTTACATTAGACTATCGTTGCTAAAGAACTGTTGCTTGTTTGGATCTGAGACTAAATTCATAGCTAAACAAACTCACTTGAGATATCACATAAAACCTTAGTGTATCACACTGATATTGATTCTTTCTGTGTTAACTGATACTGTTGAATAACACTGAGAATTTAATCAAATATGGACAAAGAAGAACTTTTATCTCTTTTGCTTCTTTCTTCTGGCTTTAAATAAGTACGTCTCTTTAGATGGGGAACAAACCTTTTCCAAAGCTTCTTTGGAGAAGCAGCCCTTATAAACAGAATTTTTTTTTTTTTTTTTTTTTTTGCAGAACAACAAAACACTGATTCCTTTTACACTGCCTTTTAATACAATTCAGAAGTGCAAGCATTGCTCATCTTAGATATTTTTTTTCTTTTGAGGAAAGAAAAATCAATGAGTAGTAAGATAGAAAAAGAATCAGACAGATCGACAGAGAGAGAGAGACAGACGAATGGCTAGACAGAGAAACAAAGGCACAAAGTGAATGGTTGATATACCCATCGGAGAAAAAAATACTGTAATAAAATGAAACAACAAAAAAGTGTGAAACAGAATAGAAGACAAAAGATCTTGTATTTCATCATAAGCATAGTTTGAAACAAGCAATGTATCTACATTAGGAGTCAGGCCTGCATGGTTAAAGATATTCAGACCGTTATTCGTCTGGTTGGGGAGGACCGAAGTGAGGCAGATGAGAAGGCAACATCTGACCGAGAGAAACAACACGGATGTTTCACTGGATCTGAGCAAATGACTTTCACACGATTACGGAGATAACCACCTTGATAGGACTAATGGCATCATTGTTATGATTTTTCATACACTGTTCACATAGTAAAGGGTGCTTGTGGGGAGTGAATGAGATGAACTCAATGCAGATATTCTTGTGCATGGTAATAGAGTTTTTCTGGGCTATTTTAAATGTATCAGTCCAGACATAAGATTGAATGAAAAAGAATGACAAATCTAACTCTAACCCCTGGTTTCATAGATGATGCTTAAACCTATAGTCCCAGACTAAAATGCATGTTTGAGCTTTTTTAACTGAAAGCAACGTGCACTGGCATATCTTAAAATATGTCAGTCATTGTTTTGTCTCAAGATGCACACCAGTTTGTTTCTATGGCACATTTATAAAAGCTACTTAAATGTCCTAATTGAACTAAGGTCTACTCCTGGCTTAATCTAAGCCCTGTCTGTGGAACCAGGCCTAAAAATCAAAACAATTACACATTTCTGAAGAAAACAAAAGGCTTCTTTTCTAGGCCTCTGCAAAACTCAAGAACACAATTCGGGTATATCGGGAGTTTGTTATTGCTGCTATGCTGTTGCTAAGTGATTGTTGGTTGATTGAGCTGATATGCTGTTGCATATCATATGCTATGCTGTTGCTAGGATGTTCTGAGCGGCTGAAAGGTTAGGGTATTCTGGGTGGTTGTTAGTGCTGCTATGCTGTTTCTAGTGTGTTCCGGGTGGTTGCTAAGTGGTTGTTAGGGTGTTTTTGGTGGTTGATCGAGCTGATATGCTGTTGTTCTGAGATGTTGGATATGCTGGATGCTGGATGTTCTGAGCGGTTGAAAGGTAGTTGTTAGTGTATTCTTGGTGGTTGTTAGACTGCAAAAGTTGTTAGACTGTTTTTCTTGTTTAGCATTTTTGTCTTGTGGCATCATTGTTATGGGAAAAAAAAAAGAAAAAGAAAAAAGGAAAAAAGATCTAAATCTAGATGCATTTATTTAAGAAGCAAAATTACTTGAAAACAATTCTGCCAATTGGGTCAGAAAATTACAATTAATTCAAAGGGAAAACAAGATTATTTTTCTTACCTCATTGGTTTTCTTACCTCATTTCATTACCTCATATTTTCTTCAGAAAACAAGATCGTCATTCTTAAGTCAATCTTAAGTCATTTTGCTTCTCAATTACATATATCTTGATTTAAGAATATTTGGATATTTGTACTGGAAATGTTTAAATATGTTAAACTTTGGGTAAAACGCAGCACTCATGACTGTCACTTTTTACCCAGCCATCCAATCACAGTGGATGAGGGGCGGGACTAATACCACACCGACTAATCGTCACATTCTGCTTGTACAACGAATAATGATAACAAACGACAATAAGAAGCACATCTCTTCATCCAAAACAAGTGCCAGAGCAAGTATGTTATGTTATCTCGACATTTTTATATTCAGAAACGAACTATTTGCAAAATCAGATACTAGTAACAGTTCCGCAGATATTCTGTGTCATAGAACAAATAACATCTCAACCACCGGAGCGCCCTCAACCGCCTGTTTTCAGCTGGCTAAAAATGCTTTTGTGGACGTACGGCCCTAGTGTTGCTAGGATATTCCGGATTAGGTATTGGTCAAGGTATTATGAGTGGTTGTTAGTGCTGCTTTGCTATGCTTGTTGCTAGGATTTTTATAGTGGTTGCTAGGGCTGATTGGTTACTTGTTAGAGCCAATAGAACCAATCCAATGGATAAAAAATTCTGCACAAAAGTCAACCAGAATGCTATCTTTCATTAAATAGAGAATGCACAGTG